>JAGTTH010004516.1:0-15102 GCA_022606485.1 Agraylea sexmaculata
AAAAGTGACGAACAAGGTGCTGGAAAAAGATATCGAAATTGTCCGAGGAACAACGACGACTTCTTTGAGAACAACGAGCAGATCAATACCAAAACCAAATACGAGATGACTTTCAAAACGGAACACCCGAATTATCACCGAGTAAAATTAGACTCTATAGAATTGAAAGAAGACGAGGAAGAACTCGATATTTGCAACGTTGTGGATGAAAATAAAAGGATTAAGTGTGAATCTCTATCTGAATCGCCATCCGACAAACCTCAAGAAGTACTGCCTTTCGCTGACGAAGACGAGATGCTGCAATGTTATTATATCGAGAATAAATGTGCCGAACTCGGAATACACCTTCGTAATGAAAGTGTGGACAATGGATACACATTCAGGTAATAAATATTAAAATTACATGTTTATAAATAAATTAATACATTTTTTTATAAAAATTTTAGTGTGTCTCATAAAGTAATATTAACTGCCATGAAGTGTCTAGTTGAAGATATTGTTCGGAGATCGTTGGCCTTCAAACTGAAGACGGAATTGAAAAATAATCAGGAAAATGCTATTTCTGATCCATCGGCATTAGAACAAAGCCAATTACGTAACACCACAAAATCATGTATATGGAATAAGTAAGTGTCCCAAATATGAGAACATCTCCTATAAACATTAATTAATTAATACAATTTCAGAGTTGAACAGGGGAAGCCGCAGGAAGTAACCATGAGACATGTTTTCGAGGCTATTAAGAGTCGACCCGAGTTCGATTTCCTCACGAATCTCGGCTTGGGCGCCGACACCATAGAATACAAGGGCGCTTTGTAAATAAATTAATTGATAATATTTTTTTGTGTCATCAACAGTGATGTGCCAAAGTCAAACAAATATTATAGTATTATACCCATCATAATAATGGGAATAATACTATAATAGTTTGACATTGGCACATCACTGGTCATCGGTAATTATGTGAATACTGATGAATTTATTTTTGTTATTGAAAACTCTTCACAAGCTGTGATTTATCTTTTATTTTAATATGGAATAATACGTATTCTGTTTTTTTTTACATGAATAAATAATTATTCAAGATATCATTAATTTTTACTGAAAGGTTCGTGAGTAAATAAATTGTTGGATAATAGGGATTATAGCGTGGTTAACAATAATATATTTTTTTAGTTTTAATATATGTATTTTTATAAACTTCCGTAGTGATATTTTACATATTAATGTATACGATGCTTAAATTACTATCGTTCACATGTGCTATTTAGAAACAGTGTGTGATTGAATGTCCAGAATTAAAAATACTGATCGAAATATTTGTTCGTCGGCGTTTGGTATACAAAATGTGTTTTGTCAATATCACCAATATAGAAGGCCCCACAACAGGAAGTATAAATATCAAGTAGACAAGTCGAACCACTATTAAGGTAACTGACTCTCTTGATATTTATACATCCAGTTGTATGGCATTCTATATCGATGGTACTGTATTTGTGTGTGTCGAGGATTCTTACGAGCTAATTAGAAGCAAAATAAATCTCTTTATTGATACAAAGCGAAGGAATATTGCAAGCGATTATCATCCGACGACACACTAGACTAGCAAATTATCGTAATATAATAATAATAAACTCGAAAGGGTTATGCGCATTACAAGTGTGCAATTACATATTTAAAAGTATTAACTGAGATCATATTAAACCTAAAAATATGTTCCACATAAAATAAAAGCTTTGGCGAAATAATTTTTAACGACAGGCTCAATAGTGAGCTTTATATATATATACAAGCGTAATAATGATTATACTAAGTAACAGCGTATAGTAATAATAATTAATTATGGCCGCGGTACACGTCAACAACACAGTGCGGTCGGAAACTCCTCCGACGGCATCCGTTCACAAACAAATCAAAGCTCAGCCTTCACGTACAACAAGCGATAAATGTGTCGATACAAATTAAAATTGACTAGATCCTGTGAAATTAATAATTATTACGAGGTGGATTTAATCCGTTTTGATTTGTACAGACACATACGTAAAAAATCTGCAATTTTCAAAATCACATCGTTCAGTCGTTTGCAGTAACACATGTATATAATATAATTTAAAAAAAAAACTTAAAATTAATTGTGTAAAATAAAAGCTGGCCATCGACACTCCGTGGGGTTTGTGTTATTGCACTTGAGTGATTGCATGATAACTTTTTCTACTTAAAAACTTATTACTGACCATCAATCGATTCATAGGCACCATTTAACCGACTAATTAATTGTGAACAGAGACGTGCCGAGGTCAAATGAATATTATAGTATTCTATTCTAATTTCTTATTAATGAAATAGGATATACAGAAAAGAGATAGGTATAATACTATAATATCCATTTGACTTTGGCACATCTCTGCATATGACACAAACTTAGAGCGTGTTTCCGAACATTATTCTATCGTCATATAAACTCAACCTATTGTTGTTGACCGCTTTTTTGTTTGCGGGAGGTTTTAAAGTTTTAGCTTGGTTGGTTCGGATTCTCCGCACTGAAGGCGGGACGTCTCCCGGAGTCTTTATCCTGCTGGCGGGATCCCTCAACCTGGTGAGGTCTGCCGAAGATGA
The DNA here is from genome assembly GCA_022606485.1 of Agraylea sexmaculata. Classification (NCBI taxonomy): domain Eukaryota; kingdom Metazoa; phylum Arthropoda; class Insecta; order Trichoptera; family Hydroptilidae; genus Agraylea; species Agraylea sexmaculata. The sequence goes on from JAGTTH010004516.1 coordinate 2,617, forward strand.
AAACAACTCACTGACAATCTCGAGCGAATGCTGCCTGGATAAGTTTTGACGAATGCTCAAAGGACGAGGGAGAACAGTCTTTGTAAACACTTCATCGTCTTCGTCTTTCAAAGTGTTGTCGTCATCGGAAGAAGAGCTATCTTCTTCAATTTTATGATCTTCTCCTATAAAACTAGTATCGTCTATACTTTGTCTGCATAGCGATAGATTGGATCCCGACTTATTACTGATAATAGAAACATCCTTTTTAGTGATAACCGCTTTCTTCCTGAAGCTATCGTCATCTTTCAAGTTTTCATACTTCCCCTTTGGTCCGATTTTATTGCAAAGACTAGAAAAACTCTCCGAAGCGATCTTAGATAATCCATTCACATCTTGTATGCTGGAAACGGACAGATTTCTAGATTTACGCCGAGTTTTTAAATCACCCGAAGGTCTGACATCCAAACGTTGCCGCATAGTTATTTTAGAGCCTCCGTTCTCCGATAACAGCAACATGTGTTCATCCTCACTATTGCTGGAGTAATCCACAAGATTTTCCTCCGCTTGTTGTTTAGTATCGTTATAAATACAGAAATTTGATGTCACTTGATTGCTCGTGCTGTCAACACATGGTTTATTATTTTCTTGCGTTTTGTTCACTGTCAGTTTTGGGACGATCACTGCAAATACTTGAGCTGGAGATTTAGAGCCGGAAGGTTCATTAACAAAACTAGGCATTTCTTTGTATCCGACGACTACGTTATTTGACAAAACTGTTTGATTCGGTGGAGACATTGTGCATGTACTATTAGCGGTGAATACTTTCTGCGATTTAAAATCGTCGAAGCAGTTTTGCTTGGACACCGAGCATTCTTTAGAAACGATAGCGTCCAAGCCTGGAAGTGTATTAGGTCGGTCAACGCTGAAGCCCAGTTTAAAATCGTCTTGATTAACTTTGTTTTCACTTGCGATAATTGAAGTTTTAATACGAGTAGAATTTATATTATTATTATTTATTGGCTTTCCGTTTGCGAGGACTAGATTCACCTCAGTATCCAAAGGAGCACTGTGAGTATCCGGTTTCCTGCCAAACACTTTGGAATCGATGAGCCTTTTGAGATTGCGAGCGCTCCATTTATGTGATAAATCAGCTTTTAAGTTTGACTTTTTCCCGGGATAGCCTTGATGGAGTTTTGAGCAATTCGGGAGGGAGCTGTTTGATTCAGAGACGTCATTCTGAACATAGTCTATCGGAGTCACCGGTCTGACGAGCTGTCTAAATTCGGCATCTTCTTGCTCTGATTGGTTTGAAAATACTCTCGACAAATTTCGCGACGAACTGACAGCGCCTAAAACTTCATCGGGTCGTGAAAAGTCCTGCGGTTGGTTTCGTAGATTAGATCCTGAAGTGGAATGTTCCATCCTTGTGTAATCATTTGTGCCGTATCCATTTGTGCCCGTGCCGGCAGTTGTAGAAGACGTGGAGGAGTTCGAAGGCATATCTTTGAATGATTTATCAATTAAACGATCACAAGTTCCTGCCGATGCTAGGTTTCTTTCAAGGCATGGGTTTCTTCCTTGATGAGGTTGCAATGGTTGCTGTACTGAATTATAGAAGTCGAATATGACTCCTCCGTTGGGATTTGCCGATAGATTAGTAAAATTAGAATTTTTATCATCATTGCCTCCAGGGCTGTGCCAATTTGAGATCGCATCTAAAATATTAAAAAATATTATATACAGCAGTAAGATTTATTAAATTAAAAATCAATAAATTTACCTCCATTAGATGCTGGTCTGAGATCATTACTATTAATAGTCGGAGAAGGAGCAGGCTTGAGGTTTCTTAATTCATTCAGTCTTTCCACAACACATACGGCAGTCAGTCTGTAAAATAATAATATAATCACCATTGTATTTCTTTCAAAATGCAATTGTCAACAAACCTAGCCTCAGCATCATGATCCCAACAGTCTTCACAAGTGTCCCTGGCTAACTTGGCTCCTCGAGAATTCAACAATAATCGAGAAAAGAGAGGTCTTGCCTTTTTTCTAGAGACAATCACTTGCATTTGTTCAATTGTCGGATGTTCACCTAAAAATATTTTCAATGAGTATAAAGTCAAAATAAAAAAAAAAACAAAATTACTGACCAACTTCTGCAAAAAATGGTGGTGCATATTCCGCCGGCCCTGGACTCCGATGAAGTGAGGAACATCTTGATAATAACTCCCACAATACAAGAGCCATTGCATAAACATCTACAGCACGAAGAGCAGCATCACATCGTCTTAAATCCAACGCTCCTTCGAGTGCCTCCGGAGATAGATATCGAAGAGTTCCAGCCTATTGTATATGAAAAAAAAAATATTAAAAATATATAAACAATAAAATAAAAATTACCTCTTGTATCCTCATGTGCTGATGGGCAGCAGTAGGTTTCTTCGAAGGATCAGGAAGGGGCATTGCAAGCCCTAAATCAGCCAAACAACAACTTAAATCAGCCCTAACAACCACATTCGAAGAGTTCACATCTCGATGGACAATACAAGGCTTGTACTGATCTAAATAAAAATACAATATTACAATTTATTTGTTTGATAAATTTATTATATGCAATTTACCTTGTTTTTGTATGTGAGTATGAAGATGTGCGAGGGCAGAAGCGAGGCCAAGAGCCATTTTGGTAAAGGTGTCCCAATCGAGTGTATGTTCCGTTAAATATTGCCGCAGAGAACCAAGAGGAGCCAACTGAAGAATAAGAAGATGCTCGGCCTCTCCGTCCAGCGTGGGCCGAGTATCACAACCTAACATACAAAATAATACAATAATTGGCAAATTTTAAAATATCGAACAAATTACCTATATACGCTAATAAGTTTGCATGGTTCATGTGCGGAAGACAATAAAGATCTCTTTCACGCGTCCAAAGAGCCGACCTCGTTGCCGGTAATGCTTTAACAGCAACTGGAACTCCTCCCAATGAACCCCTCCAAACTTTAGCATACCTTCCAGATCCTTAAAAAAAAGAAAATATATTCTAAAATTTTCCCAATACGTTAATAAAATCAATATTATACCAATATTATCATGAAGCTTGAGATTATCGACACAAGTAGAATTACTTGAGAAACCTGGACCTCCCGTTTCCGCATTAATTATACCGGATTCACCTCCTAAAATATTTATTTATCCAATTATAAAAAAAATGTTTACTATAAAAATAAGCAATTTATTCTCACCATCTTGTGTAGGAGTTTTACTACTTCCAACTCTGAATCGACAAATGAACGAAGCTATCACTACCAAAACGATAAGGGCAGAACATGCAGCTGCCGTTGCTATTCCGATGCTCTGTTCTTTACTTTCTTGACTCAAATCAGATATAGGAACGCTGTATTGCGGATCAACTGACGGAGCTAGAATATAATTTATTAAAGTTTTTTTTTAAATAATTATTATATGGGGCTTACATTCTGAGGCATCTGACGGTGAAGTAAACGGTTTAGCATTGCACAAATCGGTATTGCAGCAACAGAATTTAGTTGCTGTCCGAGTCCGCGGTGAAGTCATCTCAGAATCACAGATATTTGCAGAGCAAGATTCCTGTCGGTTGGATGATTCCCAACATCCTAAAAAATAAAAATATATTAACACTTATCTATCTTGGAATATGCCCAGAATTATTATAATGTTTATATTAGGTGCGTGAACATATGCATAATTATAAATAATTGCAAATTATCAGTAAATTTTGCATGACAAACATATTGGGTATACATTTTTTTATTTTTAATTAGATGATAAAACAAACCTTGGCCAAGAATGATAATGTTTCCATCTTGTTCCGTCCAGAATGCATAACAAGAATCGGCGGAGCAATGTTCTACTTTGATTTGGCCAACTCCTGGAACTGTAGTGTTGCTCAGTACAGGCTCTCGCTCGTCTGAAATAATAAAGATACAATGAAACGTTCATGTTATTCAAATATTAGAGACGGAGCGCACCATAGTCTTCATATTCACTGGCATCTTCCTGGTACTCGTCCTGGCCGCCAGCCCTGGCAGTTCTCCCCACACTCTTGTATTTGTGCACGCACTTCCTGGCTGAAGGCCCTTGACCTGCATGACCTGCTTGACCTTGGCCCTCCACACTGGCCGGACTGACCGTTGTTGGCCCGCTGCTGTAGTCCTGGTGCCTGCCTGCATGGTCCACAAGCCCCGCCCCGTTCCTGGTGATGGAGAGAGTCCAAGATGGCTCCAAGGATATAGTGAGGCAGGTCCAGAAGGCCACATGAGTGATGATCATGTTTGGTAATCTCAACGGATTACTTGATATGACTTGATCCAGTTACAGTTATAATTACAATGCATCCTTGTTCAGACTGAAATGATAAAAAAACAGATTTTTCAATGAGTTTTAAAGAGGCTATTTGTAGTTTATAGTGAAGCCATAAACATGAAGATACCTGTGATGCTGATAGTGATGATGGAGGCTCCTGTGGTTCTCATAAGGGGGCGGAGTCTCCTGCCGCTGTCAAAGTGTCAAACGCGCTCCTCTCGACAGACGAACAACAACAGATTGCATACAAACATAGCGGTATTATTTATTCATTCACAATAATTCACTTTCATTACGAATCCAATTAGAATGTAATATTAATATATTTGTCGCTTGTTTTCTACATAGAAATATTCTTCCAATTTTACGATAATATGTTATTTTTATAAATTTATAAAACAATACATTATTGTATTGTATATTGGGAAAATGAAAATAGATGAGTTCTTAAAATAAAGTATTTGTAAAAAAATCCTAATTTTCTGTTTTTTTTTTTTTTTTAATAAAAATGTTTAACTATTGAATTGACCGTATGAAAGGACGAACGTGTCCATTGCACAATTTTGTGAATCTGTGACATTCTTAACAGGATTTGCACTTTCAAATTACCCGCATTTTAGCTTTATTGCCTACGAATTGTAAATCTTGTGAGGTTTCTTTCGAATTCAGAAATAATTCAATTGTCAAGGACAGGACGTGACTTTGAATACGATTACGCGGGTCTTCCAGGAATATAATATCTAATAGTCAAAAACACATTTCCAACATGTTGTTATCAATCTCAAGTAACTTGTGTATCCTTTTCATTATGTATTGTGTGGGGTTTAGGGTTCTTCGATGTTTTGTTGTGGTTTAGTAGAAAGAATGTTCATATGAAAGGACTTCCAACAATTACATCGATTCTATGGACAAATAAATAATGCTTTCAAAGAATTCAAAGTGTGAAATTGTTAATAGATGTGAAGTTCCTGAACTCTGAAACCGTTATTTGTTATTATTTATATATATACATCCATAGATATTAACAATTTTTATAAAAAAATTACTCCAAAGAATGTCTGAAGCCTCAACTCATATTTTTATTTAAATAATAGGATAGCTTAAACACATTAATAATTCATAAAATACAATATTTAGATTTCGTATTGTCATTATTTCTTCATATAAATTTATTAAGAAACTCTAGTTGCTGTTTAAATGTACTATTCTTGTACTGTTCCTACTTAATCACAATTTTATAATGTTGATTTTAATCACATTTGTATAATATGATAATTAAATCAATAAAATATCATATGTGTATTAATAATTTTTGGTATATAAAAACACCCAACACTAAACTGTCAAAATGTTAATACTTGACTCGTTAGTTGTATAAAGTAAAAATTATTTATCATTTAAATATTGAATGGCTTATAAAAAATAACAATCAATCAAATAAAATATTTATATTTAATAATAATTATATGAAAACACCACCAAAGAGTAGCATTTTGACGGTTAAAATGTACAATACATACTTTTTGGGGTGAAAAATCACAATTTTTGTAGTGTAAAATATGTTTTATGCCGTTTAAATAATAAAATTACTTAAAAAAATTACTGATTAATAAAATACTATATTTAGATTAAGTTATTTTAGTAAATTTTTCTTATAAAAATACCAACCATACCATACGTCAAAATGTACAGTTCATACTTTTTCTAGAGAAATATCACAATTTGTATTGTAAAATTATGTTTTAACTAATTTAAGTAATTAGACGGCAAAATACATTATCAATTAACAAAAAAGCATATTATGATATAGTATTTTATAAAAAAAATCATTTAAAAGAAATAGCGGCTGTCAAAATATCGTACAACTCTTACTTTTCGTGTAAATAATTACAAGTTTGTATTGTATTGTAAGTTATTTTTAATCTAATTTAAATAATAAAATAGCTTGAATACATTGTAAATGATTAAAACACCATATATGGATTTGGTATTTTATAAAAAATAAATAAATACCACCAAATCCAAGCGGCTGTCAAAATATATACTTTTTGGGGTAAAAATAGGAATTTTATATAGTAAAATAATTTTTTATCATATTTAAATAATAATATAGCTTGAATACATCATAAATTATTAAAACATCATATTTAGATTTGGAATTTCGTTATAAAATTAATATAAAAATACTCTCAACGTTTAGCGGCTGTATAATGTACAATTTATACTTTTTCGAGAAATATATTACAACTTGTAATGTAAAATTATTTTTTATCACATTTAAGTAATGTGATTGCTTAAATATGTTATTAATTAATAAGACATTATATTTAGATTTCATATTTTATAAAAAAAAATATATATAAAAATAAAAAACCACATTTAGATTTAGTATTTTGTTAAAAAATTAATATAAAAATACTCCCAACGTGAAGCGGCTGAATAATGTACAATTCATAGTTTTTCGAGAAAAATATCACAATTTTTATGGTAAAATTTTTTTTTTCATATTTAAGTAATAACATAGCTTAAAGACATTACCAATTAATAAGACACTATATTTGGATTTGGTATTTTATAAAAAAAATCATATAAAAAATGTCGCTAATTGTGTGTGTCATAAATCAAATTATTATAAAAATCACACTTCATATCCCCATTAGTCGTATAGTTTTCAACGTAAAATTTTAACATACGGTTCAAACTGAAAGTGGATAGTTTAAATACAAGATCCATTAGCAAAATGTGGCATTTGAAATAAATATATTTGTATATAATCCATATAAAGGCGCCGCCGGAATGTGAGGGGCGTGTCCGAGGCGACAGGTTAGCAGGGCTGTTCCAAGAAGTGTCTGCTGAAGATCCAAAACATCCATCTATCTCGATAAATATATATATATATATATATATATATATGTTGTTTGGATAGAATACAATAAACCTGGACCGCACATAAATTATATCCGCAACAATTATGTCTTCTCATTGCTAACGGATTGAATTTATTTTATTACATAAACGGTTCCAATTTTCCCATGCAATAAAAAAACAACGATAATAATAAATATATATATATATATATATATATATATATATATATATATATATATATATATATATATATATATATATATATATATATATATATATATATAACTATATATATATATATATATAGTAGCATATATTAACTGTCTACATTCAGGCATTTTTTTAAATATTTAATAACCTATTTACTTGAATATATATATATATATATATATATATATATATATATATATATATATATATATATATATATATATATATATATATATATATATAATATTATATATAAAGCTCAGTTGGGCGTTAAATAAATTAATATATTCATTTACACATTCATGATGATATGGGAAATGTCCGGATTATCAAATTTCACAAGTATTAAAAGAAAAAATTCCAAAATCACTATATATATATATATGCTTGTTTAAACTCCCCTGGAGCAATCTACCTTATTAATTAATATGACTAAACATCCAGTTATTATTTAAACAAGCAAATATGTTTTATAGTATTAATAATACGGTAATAATTATTTAAACAAATAATAATACTAATTGAGAATATTTTAGGGGGTGGTAAAATAAAGAATATATTGAATCGAGCTCGGGCTAGAAATTAAGCAATTATTTTTTTTGTTTTTAATTATTAACAAAAATATATTTTTTCCCCTTATTTTTGCGACCTACCTGTAAATTATTCGGTGATTTTGCTGTGTGACCAATTACGACCTTTGATGAACAATTTGGACATAAAATCTACACATTCATGAAACAAAGTATAGTTTTTCAGACTAATGCTAGAATAGAACACATTTTTGTTGAAAAAAATATATTAAATGCATTCTTTTTTATTAAAACAAGTAATCAAAATAATTGTAGAGACAAATTGACTTATCACAAATGTCTGTGTAGCCAATTACGACCTTTAGTGAGCAACTTTCACATAAAATCTACACATTCATCAAACAAAGTATAGTTTTTCAGAGTAATGCTAGAATAGTACACATTTATGTTGAAAAAAATAAATTAAATGCATTCTTTTTTATTAAAACAAGTAATTAAAATAATTGTAGAGGCAAATTGACTTATCACAAATGTCTGTGTGACCAATTACGACCTTTAGTGAGCAACTTTCACATAAAATCTACACATTCATGAAACAAAGTTTAGTTTTTCAGACTAATGACCGTTGAAAAAATATATATTATATAAAATAATAAATATTCTGCAGCAATGTACATAAGATGACTGAAGAAATTCGTTAAGTTACCGTTACCGCAGCAGTTTGCCAATCAAAATCTGGTTTATTTCGATAACAAAATGGGGGGAATCCATAATCTAAATAAAATAATTCAATGCCTTATAGAAATGCTATACTCTAAATTAAGAAATGTCTCAATGGTGAATGCTTACGTAATAATTACTGTAGAAATTGGATCATTCAAAGACTATTATTATAAAAAATGGCATTGACAACAACGGTATTTAAACCCGGTTCATCAACTTGATGATAATGTATTCATTTAACTGGATTATTGCTCCCGCCAAAAATCAGCTGACGGGTCGTTGTATTCCCGCCAATATGGTTTTTTGTGAAATTGTTGTGTTTTTTTGGATGGGTAGTCCACAAAGGCAGTGTATGCGGGTTCTGTTCCCGGTAACAAGAATACATACAAAGAGTCTGCCCTTCAGCCACTCAATAGGCCAATACAATGACTGGAGGAAGACTCGCAAGGGCAGGTACAGGAACCACCATTTACAAGCCATAATACCCAAACTATGATGACTAAATAACCAGCAGTTATAATTCCGAAGATTTGACTCGAGTCTTAAAAAATATATGAAAAGAGTACGTGTCTCCATTCGTCCCATACGTCAAATCATAGATATAAATAATTAGTGTAAACCCGTGTATTGTTGCACTCTTCTCTCCTATTCGATAAAGTCATAAGTGTGTCTCCCTCACTCAACACATTTATAGTGACCACTGAGAGTGGTTGTGACAATACTTTCCATGTTACAGAAGTAGTCTTTGGTATAAACTTCACCTAAATGTATTTGAGTGTATGTTTGAGTCTATATGACATGTAGTAACAATGCATTTACCCATTTTACTGTGAAATATTACTGAAGATGTTTACAGTATAATGTTTGTCAGGTAACTCATGTTTTTGGCCACTTGATCCACTTGAACTAAGCACGCATTTGGCCACCCATGCGATATCTGTGCGTCAAATACATTCTTCAACATGTCACTATTTGACGTTTGACACCAATGAACTTTTATCTATAGAACGGCCTTGCATTTATTCCCGCATACTTTCAACCGTGGCTGGTCACTAAATATACTCACACATACATTTATTGGTGCGGTTTCTATAGAATATTGGCATTTCTATACATATAAGCTTATTGTTTAACACTATACCCAATATAAATATCCCTATTCACCCCAATTTAATAGTGATTTAAAACAGCATTTTATTTTAGTCTAATTAATCCATTCGGGGTGATTAGAGACATTTTTTGTATATGTTATTTAATATGCATTACATAAATAGCGCAATCTCTATTCAATATTTAAAATAATACCGTTTTTTTGTGACAGAGTTTATTTATATTTTTATTATAGTCACCCATGCAAATTCGTATCATGTATTGATGATTTTCTTTAGATTAAGAGATAGGCGCTGCTTCTACCGCCTCGCTAATTCAAATTCCATTGTATGTATTCGTAACCGGGCATATTCGAATGTATGACGCAATATTGCATGGCGCTTCTATAGATAAAAGTTCACTGACTTATATAAATATATAGGAAGAAAGAGATTTTGTATGACAGCCGCTTGAGGCGCTGCTTCTACCGCCTCGCTAATTCACATTCCATTGTATGTATTCGTAATCGAGCATATTCGAATGTATGACGCAATATTGCATAGCGCTTCTATAGATAAAAGTTCATTGACTTATATAATTATATAGGAAGACATAGATTTCGTATGACAGCCGCTTGAGGCGCTGCTTCTACCGCCTCGCTAATTCACATTCCATTGTATGTATTCGTAACCGGGCATATTCGAATGTGTGACGCAATATTGCATAGCGCTTCTATAGATAAAAGTTCATTGACTTATATAAATATATAGGAAGACAGAGACTGCTTTTACTACTCGTACTATTTATCTGTTACTTATATCCAAGGATAAATAATGTGTAATGCATAAATAGCGCAATTCGATATTCAAATTTGTTTGTTTGTTACAATTAGAAGAAATAAATTCAATCAATCTTCGTGATCACAATATGAGGTTATTTTTAAATTTTCCCAATGCATTTATTACCCGTTTGAAATCCCACGATAAGTTGTCCGCGTATTCAATAATCAAATATTATTATTATATTAGATTAAAAGGTCCCCCATGTATGTATGTATGTATGTATACAATCAGGGGTGCTTTTCGATATTTAACACAATCGAACTCGTTTATAAATAAGTGTGAGTTGCAAGGTTGAGAAGCATCGCGATATCCAATAGACCGCGAACAGCAAATTGTTGATTTGAATGGGGCTTTGCTCTTTCTCATCTCACTCGTCGCCATACCTGTCTCCTTCCATCGACAATCAGCTGACTTTTGTTGTACATAACCAGTTTGGCGACAAATGAAGACATTGTCAAGTGCTAAAAGGACCACAGCACAATAGGGACAAACGTACAAGCTATCTTTCTACGAATACGATTAATATGGGTCATAACAAGATAACGAAGGCGTCTTACCTTCATTATAATAATGCCTCAAACACTTTTATAAATAATACATTATGTAATCTTGCTAATGCTAGAATAGTACACATTTATCTTGAAAAAAATATATTAAATGCATTATTTTTTATTAAAACAAGTAATCAAAATAATTGTAGAGGCAAATTGACTTATCGCAAATGTCTGTGTGACCAATTACGACCTTTAGTGAGCAACTTTCACATAAAATCTACACATTCATCAAACAAAGTATAGTTTTTCAGACTAATGCTAGAATAGTACACAGTTTTGTTGAAAACCATATAATATATGCATTATTTTTTATTAAAGCAAGTAATAAAAATAATTGTAGAGGCAAATTGACTTATCACAAATGTCTGTATGACCAATTACGACCTTTAGTGAGCAACTTGGACGTATAATCTACACATTCATGAAACAAAGTATAGTTTTTCAGACTAATGCTAGAATAGTACACAGTTTTGTTGAAAACCATATAATAAATGCATTATTTTTTATTAAAGCAAGTAATAAAAATAATTGTAGAGGCAAATTGACTTATCGCAAATGTCTGTGTGACCAATTACGACCTTTAGTGAGCAACTTTCACATAAAATCTACACATTCATCAAACAAAGTATAGGTTTTCAGAGTAATGCTAGAATAGAACACATTTATGTTGAAAACCATATAATATATGCATTATTTTTTATTAAAGCAAGTAATAAAAATAATTGTAGAGGCAAATTGACTTATCGCAAATGTCTGTGTGACCAATTACGACCTTTAGTGAGCAACTTTCACATAAAATCTACACATTCATCAAACAAAGTATAGGTTTTCAGACTAATGCTAGAATATAACACATTTATCTTGAAAAAAATATATTAAATGCATTCTTTTTTATTAAATCAAGTAATCAAAATAATTGTAGAGGCAAATTGATTCATCACAAATGGCTGTTTGATCAATTACGACCTTTAGTGAGCAACTTTGACATAAAATCTACACATTCATGAAACAAAGTATAGTTTTTCAGAGTAATGCTAGAATAGTACACATTTATGTTGAAAAAAATATATTAAATGCATTCTTTTTTATTAAAACAAGTAATCAAAATAATTGTGGAGGCAAATTGACTTATCACAAATGTCTGTATGACCAATTACGACCTTTAGTGAGCAACTTGGACGTATAATCTACACATTCATGAAACAAAGTATAGTTTTTCAGACTAATGCTAGAATAGTACACAGTTTTGTTGAAAACCATATAATAAATGCATTCTTTTTTATTAAAGCAAGTAATCAAAATAATTGTAGAGGCAAACTGATTCATTACAAATGGCTGTGTGACCAAT